>BROE01000028.1:4707500-4732838 GCA_036571765.1 Plecoglossus altivelis
TTGTGTGAATGCCATTTATATAATGCGAACACCTTCATCTACAGGTTTGAAGAACGGATACACCATCATTGACATAATTGATCAAACTTCAAGATGCACTGCTCAGTTTAGGCCTTAGTCCTTAGTTTATGTTGGTTAATCAATGACTTTTGAAAACAGAGAAAGTGACATTATTTTTAAACTTCTTTATTTAAATAAATACATTCTTTGTAGACGAAGTAAAGCCATTAATTAATTCATGCGAGCCATATGGTGTAAAAACAGTTGTTAATGTTTTCTAACAAGGACAGAACACAAAATCATTCAGTCGTTCATGGGATGAAATCTACTCGACAGAACTGTCTTTTGACATTCTGTTTCCGTTTATTGGAATGATTTGCAACAAATCTTAGTTTAGTTAGACTTTTAGCCTGACATGGAGCAGGCTAGTTCAAATGTCTAAGTTGCCTTGGTTTCGTTGCTTGAACTAGAATAAGCCACCTTAATGGAATGGAACTCTCGTTAAAGTAAGCAAGACTTCATCGAGATAAGCCTGGCTTTTCCTTAATCTACGTTGATGGAACACCCTCCTGGTCATTTGCTGTCGTGTTTGTGCTTCCTTTCCCCAGTCCTGCTTGCCTTTCCTGCCTCTCGTCTTCTCCTGCCTTCCTCTCTGCACGAACCCTGTCATTAGATACCCCTGATTTGATCCCTTCATCCAGTGTTGCTTTGTACTGGATTGGGGTCTGCCAGTGAGCCCATGACAATTGAGCTATCAGCCATCCTCCAGTGACGTTACAGGATGGTGAGTGTCATATTCTGATGGGTGTCCATTGGATGTTTTCAGGAAGTGGGCGGGACATGTTCGCAGGCATCACTTTCTGACTAAACAGAATAAAAGCAACCTGTGATAATTGCTTTTATTCTTTTGACTCTGATTCTATACTCCTCCCTTCCATTGACAATGTTTTTGTGGTTAGCCTTAACGTGGTGGCACGGCATTGCAAGTGAACAGTATACCAGCTGTAGTTCTTAGCTTAGATTTCCTCTTTATCCTGTTATTTACTGGACAAGGAAAAATTGGCATGATCCACAGACAGATTTTGGGAAACAAACATTGACATTAGTCCAGAGGCAAAACCGCAGCAGTCTTTTAGGTTTCCGCCAATAATTACTATGACTGCATTTGGGGATTTATGGAATATTTTGAACATTCAATACCCTGAGGCATACATGTCTGTATTACACAATGGGTACTTACCAGTCATCAGTTTGCCCACTTGAAAAGAAGCATAAAACAAGTCTTATACCAGATGTTCTGTTTGGCAACTCAGCATGTTTTACCTTCAATGTCCTTAAATACAAAAACAACAGTTTTTTTAAGATTGTCCATCCCAAAAATGAAGACAAGTGTGGAACATGATTGTGCTCATCTAACTGTTGACACCTGATCTCATCATGAATGCTCACAGTAACAATAAACAACTGTCTTGTGACACAATGCATACATGCAGTACACGTCAATTTACAGATTGGTTGTTCTAGTTCACTAGTTCTAGTGCCCCTCCAACAGTTCACCAGTTGGTCACTCAATGGTTTTGGGAGTCAGATGTGTTTTTGAGGATGATAAACGGTTCAAGACTGAAGAGGATTTCGCAAACAAAACAGACACGTGTTCAAGGTCACATTTGAAGAGCTACTCTAACTTGTTCTGTTAACGTACAGCATATTGTGATGGGGAAGGCAGGGGGAGGGTGTTTCAGTATAACACAAGTCTGCAGTTCAGAAGCAGGTTATTCTCTTCAGGCAAAGGTTAGCTTTTATTTGTTTTTGACCAGTAAACTGTTATATATGGGTGATGTGTGCAAGATTCATAGGTCAAGTCTGTGCGTGTCTGGATGGTGTGTCTTATCTGTGTTTCTGCCACACATGTTCAAACGGATTAGGATGGGTGATCTGGGTAAGAAACTACCTGCGTGACTCGGCTTTTTGTGAGATGGTGGTCAGATGGTTTGACTGGTGAGAAGATGAAGGCAGTCAGACACTACGAAGACACAGAAACATGTTGTGTGTTTGTGTGTGTGTTTTTGGCAGTGGTGTGGTATTATTGGTGCATACTACTGATGGTATGTTGGAAGATCAAAGTCAAAGTTGAGATTTTAAGATGAAAATAGCATTCAAGCAGGTGGACGTCACGCTGTAAAGTGCGTTTGGTCGCTCTATCAGAAAAACGGTCTCTGCGAACCTTCCAATCCTTATTTGACCCGTGGTGTGTGAGTCCACAGGTCAAACCTGTGCTCTGTTTTCATAGACAGACAACAGGCTTGTGAAGGAGGAGAAGACGCGAGTAAGCTATGGTCACAGCCATGGAGATCCAGCCGTGTTCGCCTGCGCTCGATGCAGGTTCGGTTCCTTCATGCTCTGGAAACAAACCTAGTCACAGACAGAATGAGAGCACGTCTAAGGGGCCAGACATCTGACAGCACTTTTCATCTACATCTGGCTAACACTGTATTTAATTAACCCTTTGTACAAACCACAGCGCTGCCATAACTGGAAACAGGTCACTGGTTTCAGAAAAGAGATCTTGAGGAATAAAAACAAAACAAAACACAAGCTCCTGTGATGTATTTACACTTTAGGTCTTTAATACGTAAAGGGTTGAAATGTATTTATACACCAGGTATGATACAACAGCTTCACAGTCATTCAGAGCCACTGCAGGAAATATAACAGTTTGTATGGTACAGATGAAATGTAAATCTACTAAGCTTATTGCACAGCCATCTACTTTTTATCTTCATTTAACCAAAGATGTGATTCTGAAATGACCACATTTATTTAAAGGACTTTTATGCCACCTAGTGGTCTTGTAACAAACGTCTAACAAAAATCTGTTAGTGCAATATAGTGAATATACTGTATATAATGTATGCACGTCTTACCCAAACCTTTGATTACAAAAACGGTCCCCATGTTGATTTCTGAGTAATGTAAAATTACTGAGTTAAGTGAAAAAAGGCGTGCCTTTGTTTGATCCAAACAAGCTGTCCGATCCTAACAAGCATCTCAGTTTGAGATGCCAGACATGCATGGAAACAACTTGGATACTTGGCCCAGCTCTTCAGTGGCCTTGTCGATGTCAAACATCAATCTCACTCGGTAAATGCAGCCTATTGGGGAATTTAATCAAGAGGGAGCAGCATGCAGATTACGTAGTCATGGACACAGACGTTCACACGCACACGTTCTCTAGTCCCCTCTTCTCCATACAGGCATAGACACCAGAGTATCTGCCTGTGCGTGTGTGCTTGTGACTCAGTGGATCTCAATTACGGTGAGGTTGCTCCCTGGTCGGCTGGATTGAGACATCTCCCCAGAGGGACCTGCAGTGCATTGCCCTGGCAGGATCCAACAGGTGGGCTCACCGCGGAGGCAGAAGGGCGGGCGGGGGATGCCGTACGAGCAGTCAACTTAATTACCCCTTGAATCCCGCAAGCACCACGTTGACAACACCATTACCCGTCAAGTTTAGCAAAAGCCAAACTTAAAAGCTTGCTTGCCGGTGTCTCTCCCCCCCCACACACCCCCCACACCCCCTGCCAAAACATCTTGAGAGACCCTCAGACCATTGACCAAGCTTGAAGTTTTGGAAACAAAGCGGCAAGAACTACCGCTGTATTGTTCAGTCAGGCCGGAGGATGACAGATGTTTACAATAGCGCCATTCATTATGATTGGCTGGCTGGGTTGGGTCTGTAAGCGTAGTCTGCAACAGTCTGACAAGTAAATTGACGATTGCTAATCACAGCCCAGGGAGTATGACACAGCATATCTTCTTCCAAACCAGACGCCTTTAGTCCAGAGGGTGGATTTATCAAATTTGTCAAAGACAACTCTCAACCTATTTGACTGCTTCAAAAGGCAGCACCGGTCGAGAAAGAAAACAAGGAATAGCAGGGAATCCATGATGTATGAGGAACCGAATTTCTTGTACAAACTGGTGCAATTTAGATGATGATGAATTGTGTTTTAATAAGTTCTCCCATGGGTTTACAGTATAATCAGAGAAAAAAGTATAAGCTTTTAAAGTTCAAACTTCTAATAGACCAGATGGATTGAGGACAAATGGAAGAAAACACTAAGAAAACTAAGAAAGATGTTATGTGCAACCACTTGGATTGACCATATGTTCGACGCGTGCAACGACAAATGTGTTTGTCAATCTCACCACCTCATTGGTTTTATTAAGCTCTATGGGCTACATAAGGACATTAAATCGAGGGAGAATAGCCTCTTTCTAAATTTAAATGCTACTATCAAAGTCATCGTAGAGCCTTGTGTGGAATCATTTCCCCAAAGCTTCTTTTTTGTGTTTCTGAGGAGCATGTTAGATAGGCCATTCAGAAATGTTGTTGGAGTGCTGTACTGCATATGCCTGGATGGGCAAATGGTTACCTCATCTATGTCTCATTAGATACATATAGCATGCCAGACATTTGAATGGTGTTAAGGGATTGGCTAGACTAGTGGACCCAAATGCACCTGACAAGGAGGTAAAGAATGACATTGGACAAAGAGAGCAGTGGGATGTCAGATGGGGTGGGCCAGGTTGCCAGATAAGCTGGCAGGAAACAAGAAGAACCTTAGCTAAGGGATTTTTGCGTTAGTAAAAGGAAGGAACCAGAGAATGCTCTGCAACTAAACATTGCAGCACAGCCGCAAATGTAGTTTTCAACAATGACTTGGCAATTCCTGGCAAAGCAGAGTCTCCACGATATACTGGTTACACTAAGGCTGGTGACCAGAGGAGAGGCAGGTGCAGAGAGCAAGGCATGATGTCACTGAGACAGGAGCCAAACCCACATGCACAGACAGGGAGAGTGAGTAGGAGACAGAGAGAGAGAGAAGGAGAGACGCAGAAAGAGACAGAGAGAGAGGGGGAGACTGGCTGCCGCTCAGAGGCGGAAGCGAAGGGCGTGATAAAAGGATCAGTCTGGTTATCTATGACCACCGCGCCGACTCCCTTCACGAAATCGGAACAAAACAACCCGAAGCAGCGCTTTCATGGGAACAGCCCAAGCAGGGAGACGGCGCCGCTTGCGTTTCTAACCGCTGTCGAAATATTATTTCAGAAGAAGCCTGTGCATCTTGGAGCGTATTTCTCACTTGGAGAAAAACCCTGTCGAAGCTAAAGGCCATGTTGGAGCTATACATTTGCTACCAATTTAGCTCTTACATCTTAGATTTCACCCTCCTCTTCCTCTCCAGCCACCAAATGAGCTACTTACCATAGCGAATGACCTCCAGGATAAACAGACAGTGAACTGCATGACCCCAATAATCAAAACGTAGAAGGTAATAAATAAATAGAATTCATGGACCGGATTCAACAGTATCCCAAAAGGAAAAGGGGAAAAGGATAAGACAGGGTCCCCCACTTCTCTCTTTGTGGTCTTTTGAACTGTTACACTGTTTCTGGTCAACCTTTACACAGAGGCCTGTTATTAACCAACTGTGTTTTGAATAGCCATTCAAAATGGAGGTTGTTCACATAAACTTTGAGGCTGGTGGTTTGCTGGGCAGACTGGGTGGGTTTTTCACAGGGGAATGAGTGCAGGATTGTGTTTGACAAGGACCTGTATTTGCTCACAAACCCAACCTGTGCTGGAAGAGCCTTTGGCCTATCGTACGTTTAGTGGTTAAGTTTCCTGGCAACTGATAATGGGTCAGTTAGAACTCGTAGACTGACAGTAGACATTACGATCATGTCATGAGGTTCAATGAGATGCTTGAAGTTATCCTAATACATTGACCCTAAAACACTCTGACCTGTACCTCACTGAGCCTAGGGCTCACTTTGAAAAAAACATGAAAACTGAGGGGAACTTTATTGGTGTAGGAGGTATTGGAATCCTGTGTTAACACTTGATGTGTTGGCATAAAAGGCTTTTATTCCTATTTTCCACACTGAGTGTGTCATACATCTACATCATAAAAAAGAAATCCACAATCTGATTAAAATAAATGTTCCTTCCTTGAAATCTACTTAGGGAACGACACAATGGGTAAGAATGCAGCTTACTGAGAACATCTTCGCTATTCATAGGTTTCTAGTGCTAAAAACATCTTTTTCTGTCATTCTTAATTGCTGGTGTTCTGTCCTACCACCAGCCTTTTACACAACAACACAAGCAAATATTTCAGATGTGGTGTCACACTGGAAGTGTTTAGTTGTCCTCTCCCGACACGACGATTCTATTGCGGTCTCTTTAGGGACCACGGCTCAGCCGACGCGCTTTTGAAGCCGCTGCCAGTGTCCCTCCCTTAGAGCCAATACACAACCTGTCTGACACGCCACATTGTTCCAGAGTAAAATGCTGCCCTTGCACTGGCAGCAGAGGGGGCCAAATGTCATGGAATTGAGAAGGCAATGGTCTGGATTTTCAAAGAGCAGCCACTTATCAAACAGTGTTTGCGCACGCACGCACAAACACACGTATACACACAGGCACGTGCTGTTTATGCGTGCCAGTGCACACACCTTCTTGCTAGAGGGCTTTTCAATGCTCTTCCTCTGACACATAATAAGCCCTCCCCCCCTCCCACGCCTTCAGAAGATGGCAGGAATCACTGTGCTTGAGGGGCCACTGTGGAAATGGCTCTCCACAGGGAAGCGTCTGAGAAGACAAGGCCGCTCACAGCACTGTTCTTCGACAGATGTTGACACGGCTACTGTCTCAAAGAGCAGTGAGATCAGACACTTGACACATGTGGCTTTGGATGGTGGAGCCCAAAATGGACGCCATGGTGTCACCTCCATGTTAGGAACATCTGGTGCATCCAGTTGGTATTTCCACTCACTTTATATGGACGCTTAATTCTGTGTGTGGGGGGGGTTGAATCTTAAATTCACGGAGCAGAGGCCAGGCAGAATCAACATCACTTGAACATGACAGAGAGTTTTATTTTAGGGCGTTTGCGTTAAATGTTGGAAGCGGTTCCATATTGAGGGGTGGACGCACATGACTATGAGATCATTTGGAATTTGAAGAGCTACCACCTACCGCCTGACCGCCGAAAGATTCAGTGTTACTTTTTAATGCCTTGTCTAATTCTTGGAGATCAGAAGTAATAAAAACAGCACTCAAACCAGCCTAGAGAGAGGTAAAAGAGCAAAAACTACAACAAGGCAGCCTGCTTTGGTCGAATCTCATTATGTTCAATTCGGGGAAATGGGCCCTCAGAGCGACCTCTTGTGGTAAAAAGCACTTAAATGGACGATTAGAACGCTTATCCTTTGGTGTCTGCAAGACAGTTCTACAAGCGCCCATGGTTTTTTTATGGGAGAGAGAGATGTTCCCTATTATTAGAGTGTAATGGGAAAAAGAGGGGAAACACCCACCTATGGCGTTCATGGCCTCAGCACTGAGTGGGCCCACTAATGAGGAAGCGATAAGAAGGGGCGAAGGAGGGGAAAACACAGACACAGAGGTGCACACTAGTGACTGTAAAACGCACATGCACACACACACACACAAAGTCTTTCAGTCAGTTTTCGCACATGTGCACACCCAATCTGTCTTGTGTAAGAACACTATTCACAAATGGAAAAGATGCTGCATCCTTTTGGGAATGGCCTTGGGATATCTTGTAGCTCGTAGAGCGAGGTTTTATTGTCATTCTTTTCTGCTCTTTCATGACCCAAACAAATTGGTTCTTTTTAAGTGCAGTATCTGGCCCATAAACTGTCTACTATTCCCAAAGAAGAATTTGCAGACGTTTCTAATTGTCTAGGTAGCATGTGTGTCTGTGCATTTGTTGTGTGTGTGAGGCACAGAGAGAGAGAGAAAGGAAGGGGAATGCAGTGGTGTGTGTGTGTCCATGCCTCCAGTCATTTCCTTTATTCTGGCTATGGCTATGATGGCTATTTTCTGTTAACATCCAAGAACCTCCCTAATACAGTTCGAAGACAACTTTTTGTTTATTTACTGTTCTCTGAACTTTTAACCTTCGATGTTCACTATCAGGATGAAATATACTTTAATGTGATATACAATGTACAGTATACATTCTGAGGTATCTCATTCATAGCACTCTTGAACTATTAAAAGGTTGAGACATTCCTGTCATTAATTTAGTATTGTTTTTATGGGCTCCGAAATCCCTTTTTAACTATAGAAGAATTTGGAATCGGCTTCCTTTTTTTTGGATTACAACTCCTCTGAGGCATTCGTCCCCTTTCTCCCTCTGTTTTCATATTCTTTTGCGGTGTGTAATTGCCAGTGAATGCTCTCGCAGGTTTCCTTTTGTCAGGGGTCAAGCCTAGTGTATTGTCATTTTTCATTCACAACTTCAAACACTTCAATCGTTAAAATTGGTTGGGAGCATAGTGGCAGAAACGAAAGTAACCAGATCTGTTTTCACAGTAGTTCCCTATTGGGTCTGTCTAACCACACCAGTGGCACATGGGAAAGGCGGCTTAAATACAGACAGAAAGAGAGAGAGAGAGACAGATAGAGACAGAAGGAGAGAGACACAGATACACAGAGAGAGAGTGTGTGGGAGATAAAGGTTGATTATCTGAATTGTTGAACTCACATCAGATGAACCACCTCCCAGGTTTAATGAGGGAACGATAGAGGCCACGTAACACTGCAGAGAAAAACCTTTGACCTTTACTGTAATCTTTACTGAGTCGTCAACCTACAACCTAAAATTGTAATATGCTGGCATTGATCAACATATGTAACTTGACTGAATGTGAACATTTTAAAACAATTGTAAATGTGTTTTGAAATGTGAAAAACATTTCTAGGTCAATACTGTACATCAAATCCCCTACTTATTCTGTTTGGAAAGAGAAGTGGTTATACATAGGGTCTTAGTGTAAACCTATGGAAAAAGAGAATTTAATTGGTTTGTTTGCAAGTCCTGTTCGATTTACACCATTAACAACGGTGCACCACAGAAGTCCACAGATGTCACCTAATCAGGATTTGGGGATTAATTCCCATGCCCAGATAGGACACCATAACCGCATGTGTAGCAACACTGGGCCAAACACAGCATGACTGCTTTGTATAGATGGATCTATTGCGGCAATATATCAGAAAATCTTGACAATTTTTCCATACCACCCTCTTCCCCAACCTATAAAATATTTTTTATACCTATTGAACGTATAAAAAAATGTGTAATATGTGGAGTGTACACAGCATATGAACAAATTTCTGTTCGCAATAAGTGAAGACTTTGTTTTCCTGAGTGGACAGGCTAAAACTTTCCTGTATGTAGACACTTTGCAGACAGACAAAGCATATGAGCAAGTCAAAGACTAACAAGACTGATGACACTCCAAGAATTGTACACTTACATACACAGATTCCCGGATGTGCGTTCGGATGATAAACTGCCTTGTGCCTTATCTACGCAAATATGCATATAAAGTTTATAAAAAGTAGGAACAGAGATGCAGAGATAAGCGATCTGACCTTTTCATTCAACACTGCGGACGGGGTCTGCTAGTGTTAACGTCATGATAGTAGCTGTGAAAAAGGATCAATTATTAGATATGTGACAGGCACCACATTTTTGCATTATATCCTCAGGTAGTTCTTTTTAAATACTGTATCTAGGTACATATCTGAAGCAACATCTACAAAAAAACGGATTAACAAATAGATAAAAATACAAAACAAGAAAATAGGACCATTGCCAAAGGAGGAAATTGGTAGTAAAAACCTGTCACCTTACAGTGTGTCATCAAAGTAGGGCAGACTGTGTTATTATCCAGAACTTTCTACCTAACCCCTAAAAGGTTTCCTCTCGGGTGATATAGTGTTCTAAACTTTGATCATAAATCTGAAAGACTCAACAGTAGTTGAGAATCATGCGCAGACCCACCTTAATTATAATCTTATCTGGAAGGTATCATCTTTTATGGGTGTTTCAACATAACTCTGTCTCTATTTTTATCTGGACAAATCAAGAAAATGCAAAAATGAACCTTTCCCACTTCAAAGAAGCGCAAAGTGTTACAAGAGTAAAACACAATGAGATGGATATTGTTTTCCTCTTTTAGACACTTTACTGTAAACTATAGCTTTGTTCATGTGTCCAGTGTGATCTTATCAAAGCACGTTTAGCACTATCCATACAAACAGAAGTTACACAGGTCAGAGGGCATCATTGATTTGATGGTCATTATACTGAGGTACTTTAGGTACCTGAGAGAACTAAAGGGGGGATAGACAGCCATGTTAACTTTGCACACTTAATTTATATAATGATCATTTACATACATAAGGTGTGTGCATGTCCTCCCCATGTTACCGTGGGTTTTCTCTATTGAAATTGCCCCTAGAGAATGGATGTGCGAGTGAATGGTTGTCTGTGTCTCTGTGCTAGCCCTGCAACTTTCTGGCCCCAGTCCAGGGTGTACCCTGCCTATGGCCCGAAAGCTACTGGGTTAGGCTCCGGTCACCCGTGACCCCAAAAATGGGAACAAGCGGGGCTGCGATCCCTCCCAGGGATCAGCAGTAGACAATGTCTGTATGTATCATTTACATAACATTTACATAACTTTTCCATCTGTCAGCACAATTTTATGAATTTGACTGCACGTCTCTAAACTCTGCACATGACTTAATTCTGTCATCTGTCATCATATCAGAGCATAGTGCTTGTGTGGTAGACTTGTAAAAGCCTGACGGTGTATGAGAAGTCTGCAGGCCTGTGTCAAGAAGGTGCGGGATGAGGTTAGATGGATCGATTTGGCTGGCGTGAGTTTAGAAGAAGCAGGAGGGAGGGGATCCTGTTGGAGTCAAATAAATGCACTTCACTTCAAGATGTCCGGAACAATCTCACGATTTGCATCAGTGTCTAATCATGTGACTGCTGTGCATGTACAGTATAGGTCTGTGTATGTATGTGTGTGACTTAGGAATGTGTGATTCTCCCTGGTGTCAGGTGTTACTAGGCTAAAGAATGGGAAGGAGACTATTCAGTGAGGCAAAACTAGCCTTGACCTAGGACGATCACAGCATGCGTGTATCTGACATATTACAAAATTCACAAAATACTGTCCAATTTCTTTCCCTAACAGAATGTTGGACGTCTAATGGCCAGGCTTAACTAACCAACTAATAGCACAGTGTCAAATACAACTGTGTAGTTACTTATTAGGACCCAAAGTTCAGACATGCTAAACTATTCCATTGTTCCATCTTTCACTTTGCCTGTGACAAACGTAGCACAGTGTTGTGTCAAATCTGTAAGAAAGAAGAGAAGAGCAGTCAGCGGTTGACTTTTGTTGCTCTTTTCTTTTTTGACTTTCTGAGGACTGTCGTGTGATTACGTACTGTCAGTGATTCATGTGCTTGACTTGATGTCGTGTGTGTGTATGTGTGTACTGACATGCCTTTGTCTTTCCGTTCGTCTATTCCCGGTTACTCTCTCAGAGGGACTGGGTCGGCCTTTACCCTGCTGCGCTGATATTGTCCAGGATGGTTCTATCAAAGGGATGGCACAGTCAGTTGTGAGGGGAAACTCCCCTAAGAGTGAGTCCAACACACTCTGACACAATCCACTCTTTCCCAGCTTGAGGCTTGCCCTTTAGGGCGGTAAACCAAACTTCTTGCGCAAAAGCTCCTCACACAACAAAGATAGTCAGGTAAAACTCATTGTTTAATTCATGATGGGTGTTTTCCGAAAGGTCTATCACAGTAGTCTTTTGCAGGAAATGTTCCTTTTTCATTACTTTGATTGATGGCTGTTTGAACTGCTTATTTTAAATTTCAGCATTGGTATCTGCACCAAAACTGATCCCTAATAAATTAATTTAGTGTCACTTAAGATAAGATTAGGTAGAGGCATGCTTTATGAATAGCCATAGTTACAATTCAAATGAGAGTATCGATGTCTTCCATATGCCGAATACTGCTCTTAATCCATTTTTTGTCTTCGGTGTTTCCCAGAGGCAGGGAATTCTCAAAGCCTATTGGTTCATTCCGATCTTAGTCGTTTCCTGTGCCCAACCGGGATAAATGTAGTCACTGACATTAAGCTCTTCCCCTGTTCTTGTTTCCCCACCCAAAAAACATTGTTTGTTTTCGGGTGGGGCAAGTAATGGGGGCGGAAGAACAGGTGAAAGTCAGGGTCGACCTCTGATTGATTATCTGGGTGGGCAACTGCTGACTCAACAGATAATCCATTATGTTCTTGCCAATATGCTGTCGAACAAGGACTTTTAAACATCAAACAGGAGCTGCAACTCAAACAATGAGTTCACGATGAGTTTGTGTAAGTGCAGAAGTGGCTAATTTGGGCTAAATGATATCATCAGAGTCAAGGGTGCGTCTGGAACCTTCCCAACAATGGGGCCAATTGTGAGATTCTGCCTGACCTGCTCATTTTGATAGTCAGTTCAGTTGAAAGGGTTGTGTGAAAAGGAAAAGAGACTCTTGTGTTTGGTGTTGGCTGTGCTTTGCAGGGCTTGTTAGTGCTGTAACACAAATAGTAGTGGTAAAGGACAGCATTGTGGACAGCGTTCCACAACATTATATGATAAGTCATAACACACAAGTTCTTGAATTCAGATCAATTACACGACATAAATCTTGCAAGATGGCAAAGTAGCGGCCTTTAAAGTAATTGATGAACACAGACAATTTACACCACTGAACAGACTTTTGGAATTTCAAATTGTTTGTTAAGTAACCAGGTGGATTTGTATGTCAGAGAGCATCATTCAACAAGAACAGCCTCTTCTTTATAAAGTGCATTTTAAGTTGTGTGAGTTTGTTCATTGCTAAAAGGTTTTCCAATCGTAGTACAAGCTGGCTGGGGTTCAGAGAAAAAAAAACAACCTTTTAGGTGGAGTTCTGCGTGCAACTGGGGCACTGTCCAAATCCCAAATACCACTGCACTTGTTTGTGAAGGCAATGTTACGCACAGAAGTTTTAACAAACCCTGTGGGAGACATTTTCACAGAGGGTTGTGCTCTATAATTTGCTTTCCTGGAGGGCTGCTTTGTGATACACCGTTTTTGTCTTGTTTTTTTACTTTCATTTTCCAAAGCGTAATAATGTTTTTCAATATGATTACATTAGTATACCAGAGACCAACTAATTGCATCTCTCCCACGCTCCCTTGAACCTTTTGGAACAACTTTCTTACCAAAGCCAAACACTCTAAACTACAGACCAGAATTCTATGTCAACATCAAGAAAGTCGTGATTGAGGCTGTAGATAGAGGCAAAAACACCCAAGCCTCTGTTGTGATTCACTATCATATCACTATCAGATATATTGCAGAACAAAAGACAGTGCGATCTTGATATCAGCTCGCAAAGGGTAAGAAATGTTTAAACAGACGTGTGGATCCTCTGTCTGCATTCAGTATACCATACATGTATATCATGTAGATGGAAACTGCTTGAAAGTAGCAAAAGTATGTTTTCAGTGTTAATATGTGCACTACACAGAGGGTACCCTAGTGGTATATGCCTGGCATTAGTGTTCCAAGCTATTTCCTCAGGGCTTCTCCCTAACTGGACTCTTAACAGGTTGTTGGTTTGCATCCAGCCGTCTTTTAGCCACCTTCTCCCTACACGTCCCCCCCCGTCCTCGTCCCCCCCGTCCTCATCCCCCTCGCCCTCATCTCCTCCTACATGCCTTTGCCTGGTTGCTCCGTGCAACAATCCTGCAGCTTTTCAGCTTTCCATGTTGAATGCCAAACAACAAAGACTTTTCCACAGCCATCCTGGGAAAGTCAGTTGTTATCTAGATGTCAGTTGTAGGATTGCCTGAACGGGTTTGTGAAACACCGGCAGAGGGCTGCTAAAATTAAACTTGTTCTCTTTCAATGTCCTTGTTTTTCGGTTTGACATGTTCTCTCATAGTCATGAAGCCGCAGTAGAACAATTACATCTACCTTCCACTGTCCATTATGTAGCAGCTATAACCATACATTGAAGCCTCTTCCTAAAGATACTGGTCCTTTAACATCAACAAGCCCCTCACTACCTCTCAGTCTCTAAGTATGCTACATCTTTCCCTGAAATAAATGCTAGTCATCCCAGAAACTCACCTAAGAGATGTGGACCCACTGATATACAAACAATATAATTTGATGTCAGCATTTTAGCCAGTGCATTGTGTGAGCAAGAGACCTGTTGGATTGATATACTTAGTGTGAGGCAGCACAGCTAAGCAGCAGCTGAACATTATTGGATGGATTGCCTTTGAATGCTGATGCTTGTAAAGCCTCATGACCATATTAGGAGTTTCCATCCTAGGGGAGATAACATTGACGTTTGCCGAGAAAATTCTTTGGTGATGCCTGACACAATTGGATAGACTTCCAGATGAAGGAGCGGAGGGATGAGGAAGTCTCGTCCTTGACTCTGTGTGTCTGTGTGATGGATGGGGCTGTAGTATGGTGTCACACTCATTAAAGGTTCAAAAGATAATTAAAGCACTCAATTACCCAACTGTCCATCATCATGGATGGGCTGGGTGAATCTTACAGTGTTATTTCCACCCTTAATGCCTGAAAGTTGCCAGTAACCGGACAAACACATCCAGTTACAGCTGAGCACTCAGTGAAACTCAGACCCCGCTTTTCTCATTAGTGACCATGGGATATCCTCATGTCGGTTGGTTTCCAACTTCCCAAAGAACCCTCCAATAAATCTGAACGCAAAACTTTGCCTGAACTCTCATAACTGAGACAGAAGAGGAAGAATTATGTCATTTGAAATGTTCCCAGCACTGTTGACCACAGCGGCCTCTGTGCACCGTAAGGTGAAGAGTGAGGTGCCAACCAGAAGGCGCAGCAGGCAGGCACGCAGGCAGACGCACGGGCAGACCCACCCCTGGAACTCCACCTCCTGAAGGGTGGGAAACCCCATTGGTACAGAGGAACATCCTCAGGATTCCACTCTCTCTTCCACCTGATCAGCACCCACCGCTTCAGGCAACGCTTTTACGGTGAGAGCCCCACGTTAAGCAACATACACCGGTGCTATTTTTGGGTGGCCAAATTGGGCCGGGCATTGAAATCCACAACCGAAATAACTCCATAAAGTTTTTGTGGGAAAGTTTAATACCTATGGGGCTCTTGTGTGGTCTCAGTTTCATTAAAAAGGCCTCATTTTCCACTTGAGCCCTGGAAACTAGCTCCATGGCAACATATACTTGCAAGGAGTTCCTGGTTCTCTGGGCAAGGTTTCTTGAGAGGCTTGGCGTCTTGGAAGACCCCCGGGGAATCCTTTCTCTGGCAGCATCCTCTCTTAACGAAGGCTTGCTTGAAAAGGGCCCATGAGCTCCTATATCTGACCATACCTCTCCCTTTCCCCCACATCCCTCCTATATATCCCACTCTGGTCCCAGCACATGTGCTCAGTAGTATACCTGCATGCCACCTCTCAGGTTTTAGTACACAAATGCTCATTTATTTAATATGTCGCCGGATGTCAAAACGCTAAAATTAGCCCACGCCCAAGTACATAAGTGAGATCAATTGTTGCCTTCGCTGACAATCTTTCATGTGGTGACAAAGGTGATGAGACTTCCTCAGCACAAAGTTGTGCAAAAGCAAAACAGAGGAACAAAGGTGATATTGTGCTGAGAATAACAAGACGTGATGTTCCCTAATCACATTAAACCCATAATTGCCAGCTGACAAGTGCTGGTGTATTTAGATTAAGGAGTGCGGTCTGATTTTAATAACAGTTGGTGATATATAAATCCATCAGATAAAAAATATACTCTGTGATGCCGAGATAACTGTTGTGCCATTCTCAAACAGTAGAGCAACTGGACTTGTTGGAGCACGTTTAGTCTAAAACTGAACACAAGTAAAATAGCAAATGGGAGGCTTCTTCTCTGAAGCCACATCTCACCTTTTTAGAGCTTACCCTGAGTATAATTAAATAATAACAGGTTCAACATTTACTGTACTCCATCAGAAGACCTGATGCACTGAAAGTACATCCTCAGATTTCAAAACAAAAATGGTCTACCCACACTTGTTCATGAGGAGAAGAGATCCTACCGTGTGCTACTAAGTACAGCAAATCCGTCATGGCTGGTCAGTGGCCTTTGTGAATCACAGGCCTGGGATATTATTCAAATGTGGTATGTTGGCCAGACCTGTTACATTACCGTACAGAACTACCTATTACCACTGTCTAAAACCTAGAGTACAGGGAATGTCACCGTATTGCCCTGTGAAATTCAAATTCAAACTCAAGGTCTTGTCTAGAGGTAGAGTTTTTCCCTATGAGGTCTTGCAAGATCCGGTGGAATTTAAAATGGTTTCAGGCCTAATGGCCAACCAAGCCTTTAACATGTGCCAGGGTCACATACAATTGAGTTCAAATGAAACCATTCAGATTGACCTTTCAGGCTATAAAGAGGCTCCCCTCATTCCTCAGACACAAGCTCTACCAGTATTTGCACAAATTATGATATCACAGGAAAATGGAATCATCTCATCCACACCCACTTGTTCAAGTGCTTCCAGCATGTTTGACTTCCTCCAACTTGGTCATTGTGTACATACTTCAAAACAAAATGAAACACGTCCTTGAGTAAGCAGGGAAGGTCCTCTAACTTACAAACGGACAGTTTTTATTTTGTTCTTACAGGCTTAAAAAGAAGAAAGTCTTCACAAAGCCCACGTATAAATAGATTTCGAAGGTTTCAGTGCCATCAGTCGGTTTGTAGAATGACCTCAGTTGTCCCGCTTTGAAACCATCTAATGAGATATTGAGACCAGGAGGAATATTCTAATGTTAAACCAGACCTGTGCCTCATTCATTCCGGCCCTTCAACATGCATTTGTTTTGATAGCCCTCATGCCGAATCCAGAGAGAGAGTGTGCGAGAAAAAAAAGATGCGTGTTCTATTTTTGAAGCAAGCCATTTCCGTTTCGGCGATGCTAACTATCTCGATCCCTGATTTGTTAAACAGTCCCCCAGACACTAACCTTGAAGGGCCACCGTTGGTGGATAAGAGCCACAAACACAACCAGACTCTAGCCTTCATCATACATAAGCTACCAGTAACTACATGGAGTACGGATGAGGCATATCTACAAGTTTTTTGGATAAAAACAAATCCACAAATCATTTTTGTAAAGCCTTGTTGATACATTGTATTCCTTAGTGTATGTAGAAGTTGTCATCTCATCTCAAAACACTTTTTTTTTCTATTTTTGTGAGTCTTAACTGGAAGGCGAATTTCCAGTTATCCATACCCAAAAGTTCCTCCTGCCTTCCTGTGCAAGAATAGACAGTAGGGGGTGTAGATATGCAACACAGGGAGCCCAGTGTGGTGTGTTCCAGTTCCCTTTATCCTCAAAGGCATTTTATGCCAGTCATGCCATTGCGAATGTCAGCCTTCATCAAATCATTTCCCTCTTAAAAGTGAATATCTGTATGTATAAAATGTGTGCAATATTAGCAAATCTTGCCTCTCCTCACCCTCAGCTTCATTCCTGGAAGGGAAGATGATTCATGACATGCCAAGAATATTTGCTCCGAGCACTTCGAGGTACGAAATCTTGGCTCAACATCCTGACATGGGCTTAGGTTGCACTAATTCCTATACATATATTCATAAAGGCCTTTGTATTTGGCTGACAAGCTATATACTATGACTTCTCAAACGGTTAGGTGATGATACCTTCAGGGCTTTACTCCTGCTGGGGGTTAGGAAGGTGCCAGGACAATTAACATCCACAATGTCCAGCCTGCGTTGTCTAACATACAGTATAACCCCATTTTCAGAAGTTTCAGAAAAACCGTTTCTGAAGAAGAAAAAAAAAGAGCTCCTCCCACACTTCGTCTGTGCGATATTTGAAAACAAACTGGACGTTTCTAAGTTTACATGGGAATTCTGATTTGCACCCATCATGTAATGGGTGGGAATGTTTATGCACTTGTAGAAAGACGCTATGACAAAATTCTTATTGCACCGCTATTGACGAGAAAACAATAGTGTGACTGTTGTGCTATTGCAAAGACTTGAAAGATGGGGTGGAATTTCCAATCAAGCGGACACCTGTCTTTATTAGTAACTGGAAGAGCCTTTTATTTATGTCATCGCTCCCTTCTCCTCACATCATAGTTGATGAGTCACTCAGCAGGAACAATGCTAATACAGTTGTCTCGAGTGAGTTGTTGCGCAGAGATGCTCCAGGTAAACATTAAACAGGATGTGAGGTAGTGTACGTCAAGGCTTGACATGCAGACACGGGAAGGTAATCATTAGCAGGGCTCACAAGTTTTCACTGTTTTCGATTGGTTTTCTACTCTGTATAAGTCGAAACAACCGTCATCTCAGTATTCCTGCGCCTTATCCATTAGTTGAATATGATCTGACAAGGTATCCCATATTCCTCAGCGTAAGAAATGGTTGAACTGCATGAGAACACTGACTATAGAATCTATTGGGTCAAATAATTCTCTTAGCTTTCCTGTTGTGTGCCGGTGGAATGATGCAGTCATGCAAAGCTTTCTACAAAGAATTAAGTTTATTTAGATGCCTTGTGTGGGACTTGTGTCCACACAATGCATCTGAACAAACAAGACACATTTTGAACAATGTGTTTACATTTTCAAGTTTGCATTTAACCCATTGGAAACCTAGGTGACTGGTCCTGAAACACGAATTGATGAAATTGTAATCAGTCTGTAAAATTGAGTACAGGTGCACATCCACTCGTCAGATGGATGAATCACACATCCCCTCCTGACACCCACATGCATGTTCAAGCTTGCAAGAATATGTTTCATGAGTATTATTCTTGTTTTTTGTTTATACAAAGGACTAGTAAGCGTTCTGGTCTACGAGGCCTTCAGGTCATAAAGAGTGTTTAAATTAAGCTGATTAAGTTAATTAAGTTGAGCTAAGTTGATAAAAAGATCAGATGCTTCAATGTTACTTACTTATAACAGATTTATAAGCTGTAATGGGGTGTTAATTTTAGTCACATAAAATCAATTAACATCCCATCAGGAAGATTCAACATCCCAGCTCAGAAACAGTGTGTTTGTGAGAAGATGTGTTTGGTAGAAAAGAGTATAGAACAGTCTGGAAGTTGCCTTGAAAAGGAAGGGTATGGTACGTGGTAGGGGGACATGAGGACTGGAAGAGGAGTGAACTGTTCTTACCTACCTTTTTCTGTGGTATCTACAGTGATGGAGCATCGCCATTTATAGACTTCCTGACTGCCAGGTGTAGCAGGCACCAACCATGGTGTCAGTCATTCTGATTATTTCACCCACTACCTCCCATGACACGACACTGTCACACCTTATTCCCCAGACAGATATGATTCAGCCAGAAAATACCCACCACAACAGCAAGGAGCTTGGAGGCTAACATAGCTTTCGCTGTCTAAGACAGCATCAATAAGACATTCGAATGTTCTGCCAAGGTTAAAGACCATTATTGTCTGATCCTTTGTTGATGGAAAAGAAAAGCTTTGACCTTATAATCTATTGGGGATTTGTTCAGTTGTTATATTATTTCCTGTGACAGCTTTTTATGAAAAAGCTGTGAATTTGGGGTGGTTGCCTGTCATAACTACTTAAAAGGCATGTTACAACACGGTCAAACTGTGGGAAAGTACAGTTCAAAGTCATTTGATTCTGAAAACTGTTTTTTCAAGAAGCGTTGAACTCTTCTTAAACATAAGCATACATCTTGTGAGTGAACCATTAAGTTTGTGTAGAGAGGTGCTTTACGATGCATTTTATGAGCTGATGAATTCAAATAACTGCAGCCAAAACAGAACCGTTTAGCCACATGAAAAACATGGCATGGAGAGTGGGGATAGAGCCATCTTTTGGGAAAATACATTTTTGGGAATTAACAACATTTAAAAAGTTGTCTTCCTTAAGTTCTTCCATGGGCAAGCATAAGTTACAGTTTGTTGACAGATAAGGGGCCACCCATCCTTTAGGTTAGGTTGCTTGGGGTGTTCTTCCCAGCCTGGAACGTAACTGAACTCTCACACACCGAAACGAGTCCTGTAGCTCACTTGATTGAATTAGTGTCTGCGTGACTGAGCAACAATGCAGCAACATCACTCAGTGCTGACACAAAACAAATGTCAAACTACTAGTCCAAATTCAGGGTTTATATGAACCCTGATATGATTAGTGAGAGATATTCCATGCATGCACCACCACACAAAAAGACAGAGGGAGAAAGAATTCCCATCTCTTTTTCCGAGCAATGTTAGGAAGCAGCCTAACCAATAGTGGCAACTGAAAAAAACAGGGCCAAAACCAATGAAGGAAAATGGGTGAAACGGAGAGAATGGAGTGGAGGAGCCTATTGAGTGGTTGCCCCAGACCGAGTGAAAGTGGCATTGTTTGGGCCTTTTTGGTGGCAACAGCAGGGGTGGGCTCCCAGTAAGGAGCAAATCAGGTCACGTGTTTCACCCGACCACAGAGCAGGGCAGCAGCAAAAAAGGAGACTGATGCTGAGTTGGAGAACAGCCTTCCAGGTCTTTGAAGTTAAAGAAAGACAACCTCATCGATCATTAGTTTTAAAGGGCTTTTTCATCGTGCCTTTCCCTTCGCTTTCTTTTCAGCGTTTCAAGGACCGTTTGTTTATTGTTCGAATGAACCTGTTGCAAACCTAATCCTTCGCAGGAGTAAAAAAACGCCTAACACAAGCTCTCTCAGGCTGTCTGGCTTCCTGTATTCACACTATGGAATTTGGCCTGGGTATTAGTCACTTTGAGCCTTAGTTAGTTTCATGTAGATACTGTACATCAACAAGAAGGCTTGAAAATACACTGTAGTATTCGGTTCATCCCTGCTTAGCACCATCTGGACATCATAAATACCAAACTCCAAAACAAACACTCACTAACAGTCAGTCAACGTCAACTATTACAAACACTGTACACACCCAACATTTGATATACTCAGCCCTGCTATTTCACAATGACAATTTACAAGGCATAAAGGTGAGGAGTTATTTTTAGCAACAGGGAAACATTGAAGTTGTGACACAATTAAAACCAGAGCTTTAGTGTGGAAAGACGTCTATCATCCTAAAAAGAAGGTGGTTGTTGAGGCTTCGTGCTCCGGCAACAGGTTTAACGAGGATTGTTTAATGACGTGTTAAATGATTTACAAAACTATCCCACAATAATGGATTGCAGCTGTGACACTGCCAGAATATGACAAGCCTTTTAGTAGGTGAGGGCTTTACAGTAAAATGCCTTTCAGAATCATATAGACAGAATGATGAAAAGATGAAAAGATGGAGAAGCTATATTTTACAGTGTGCCAGCTTCAATAGAGACAAACGCAATCATCGACCTACATTCTAATCCGATTAGATGTGTTGACTGAGATTAATTAAAGTATTTGTGTCTAAAAATTGTTTAGCTTCTAATAGCTGTGAAATTACACAAGTACTCTGTAGTTAGCAGAACACAGTTCCGATTATTTCTGAATGCCACATAAATAGTTAAATCCAGAGATGCAATTGATGTGACAATTAGGGCAAAATGGGATGTGGAAGGCTTTATTCAATGTATGGATTCGTGAGAAGAAAAAAAAAATTATATCAGTAAATGTCAGTCACCATTCAAACAATTACCTTGTTGATTACATTGCAGTGTGCCCTGCATCTCAGTAACTTAGAGCGTTTACCTATCAACAATGTGTTATGTTTGGTGTGGTTTCCTCCATCTAATGTGTCCTAATTTATTAAATCTAAAACTGTCAGGTCAGGCCCTCCTGTAGGACCTTCACTTATCACTCCAACTTTTGACCTAGTGTTCCTTGGGGCTCACAGAAAATTCATTCATCATGCAGTTGAGATGAGAGTCGTGAATATAAGGCCATGATCTAATACTTTCCACACTTCCTCTTTCTGAAACCCTTCTAGAGCTGCCATCAAGAGGGGTTTACTGCCTTTGGAAAGGCGAAAGTGGCACCTCTAACACCCGATAGGGCAGTCGGATGTTGGAGCTTAAATTCACGTGGGATGACTTTTCCTGCCCGAACCCTTTCTCAGTCTTGGTCGGAGACTTTGTCAGGCATGGTTAATTGCTTAGGTCATGTTATGGTAAACATGAACCCCTAATCTCAAACTGGTCTGTCTCTTTCTTTTCTCTCTTTCTTTCTCTCTCTGTTTCACTCTCTCTCTCTCTCTCTCTCTCCCATTCATTCATTTATTCTCTTTCATGCTCACCTATTCTCTGGTTCTTTTCTTCTCTCTCTCTCTCTCCCCCTCCTCTCTGTGCGTAACTTCTCTTTTCTTCTGACTCCTTCTTCCTTTGATGCAAATTGGGTGGTTGAGATCAGCCAACGGTCAGAGTTAGAATGAGCTTTCAACCCCTACCACCCCTTTCTCTCTCCCTCTCTCTCTCTCTCTCTCTCTCTCTCTCTCTCTCTCTCTTTCTCTGTCTCTCTATATATATCTCTGTCTGTCTCTGATCTGGTATCAGTCTTCAGTTTCTGACCGATCTAACTCAATCACTACAACTCAGTTTACAGGAACGCACACACAGACACACACAGGAACATGGAAAACACCGTGCACCGTAGCAACTCTACACTCACTGTCTTCAGCTGGCGTTACCGATAGCATTAATGTTAACGACAAAACAGCACGAGGAAAAGGAATTGAAGTGAATTCAAGCTTTGCTTTTATCTTTATTACTAAAACAACGAAAAGTACTATGCCCTACCACAGTCCTTCACTTGTCAAGGACATCCTTGGCTAAATTAGGGTACTTTTTGCTGGCCTTCCAAAGTAGGGAAACTCTGGTGCAGATCTATATCTGTTACTGGGCTACCATTATGTGCGTCTGGTATATTTGGCATGATGTGTTGGCATTGTCCAAAGATGACCCTGATAACGTTTTGCAAATTGATTGTAGAACTTACTGTGTGGCACCCAAGCAAAAACACATTTACATAAAACAACATATTTGGAATGGCTATGGTATACATATGTGTATTGTCATCGTTGTTGACAGTAGACCTTGGACACATTCAATTCAATACACTGGCCAAAATGATGGAGGAATGATGATGAGGAATATATGCCAATCCCTTAGTCAAGAGGACTTTCTGTAGGGCTAATGCAGAAAGACACACACACATACCAGGGTCCACACGTACACATACACCTAATTTGGGGCATCATACTCATCATAACATTCTCTGAGACACCATTCAACACTCCAGTATAGCTCCAACCTCACACACAAACATGCATATACTAATCATTGGTTACTATTTATTTTCTGCCCATTAGTTACTAATTGTAAAGTATAACTGTGTAAATCCCAGACAGGCCCTGCCTAACATAAAACCATCCATCCATTCATTTTCTTCCACTTATCCGGGGCCGGGTCGCAGGGGCAGCAGTGTGAGCAGGGAGGCCCAGACTTCCTTCTCCATGCACACCTCCTCCAGCACCTCCGGGGGTATCCCGAGGCGTTCCCAGGCCAGCCGAGAGACATAGTCCCTCCAGCGTGTCCTGGGTCTTCCCCGGGGCTGCCTCCCGGTAGGACATGCCCGGAACACCTCCCGAGGGAGGCGTCCAGGAGGCATCCGAAACCAATGCCCGAGCCACCTCAGCTGGCTCCTCTCGAAGTGGAGGAGCAGCGGCTCTACTCCGAGCTCAGCTCCTTCTTCATCACGACGGACCGGTACAGAGTCCGCATCACTGCAGCCGCTGCACTGATCCTCCTGTCAATCTCACGTTCCGTCCTTCCCTCACTCGTGAACAAGACCCCGAGATACTTGAACTCCTCCACTTGAAGCAAGGACTGCTCACCCACCCGGAGGGAGCAAGCCACCTTTTTCCGGTCGAGAACCATGGCCTCAGACTTCGAGGTGCTGATTCCCATCCCGGCTGCTTCACACTCGGCTGCAAACCGCTCTAGTGCATGCTGTAGGTCCCAGTCCAATGGAGCCATCAGGACAACATCATCCGCGAATAGCAGAGATGAAATCCTGTGCCCCCCAAACCAGACACCCTCCGGCCCCTGGCAGTGCCTAGAAATTCTGTAGTCCATATAAGAAGGAACCCAATGTACAGAACCGGTGACAAAGGGTAGCCCTAGTGTAGTCCAACATGCACCGGGAAGTCCGACTTACTACCGGCAATGCAAACACAGCTCCGGTCATACAGGGACCAGACAGCCCTGAGCAAAGGTACCTGGACCCCGTACTCCCAGCAAACCCCCCACAGGGCACAACGAGGGACACGGTCGAACGCCTTCTCCAGGTCCACCAAACACATGCCGGAACTGGTTGCAAGAACTCCATGAACCTCAGAGCACGCCGATGAGAGTGTGTAGGAGCTGTCCAGTGTTCGGCGACCAGGACGAAGACCCACAGGCTTGCTCTTGCCTGAATCGGGAGGGTTCGACTATCGGAACGATTCTCCTCTCCCAGTTACCGCTGGGCAGTAGGGGACCTTACCGAGGGAGGCTGCAGGCGAGTGTGATCCCCTGCTAGTTGGGAACACACTCCCCGGGTCCCCTTCTTTTAAAGGGGTGCACGCCCACCCCGGTCTGCCAGTACCAAGGGGCACCGTCCCAAGGCGCCACGCAATGTTGAGGAGACGTGTCAGCCACAACAGCCCCAACAACATCCAGAGACTTAAGATATTCAGGATGGATCTCATCTACCCCGGGGCTTTGCCACCGAGTAGCCCACCGAGCACCTCGGTGACTTCCGCCTGGGTGATCGACGAGTCCACCTCCCGGTCCTCAGCCTCTGTTTCCTCCTCGGAAGACGTGATGGCAGGATTGAGGAGATCCTCAAAGTATTCCTTCCACCGCTCAACAACGTTGAGGTCAGCAGCTCTCCGCCCACACCGTACACAGTGTTGGTGAAGAACCGCTTCTCCCCCCTGAGTCGGCGAACGGTTTGCCAGAATTTCCTTGCGGCCGTCTGGTAGTCCTTCGCCATGGCCTCCCCGAATTCCTCCCAGACCCGAGTTTTAGCCTCCGTGACAATCCGAGCCGCGGCACGCTTGGCCTGCCGATACCTGTTAACTGTCTCAGGAGTCCCACAAGCCAACCAGGCTCAATAGGACTCCTTCTTCAGTTTGACAGCATCCCTTACTTCCGGTGTCCACCACCGGGTTCGGGGATTGCCGCTGCGACTGTCACCAGAGACCTTACGACCGCAGGTCCGGGCCACCGCAACGGAGGCCGAGAACATAGTCCACTCAGACTCAATGTCTCCAGTCCCCCCCGGAATCTGTGAGAAACTCTCCCAGAGGTGCGAGTTGAAGACCTCACTGACAGAAGGCTCTGCCAGACGTTCCCAACAGACCCTCACGATACGCTTGGGCC